>JBBMOL010000046.1:2879120-2906678 GCA_037954665.1 Laguncularia racemosa | reverse complement strand
ATTAATATACACGTTTGTTCTCTATCGTATACACGGCCGTGCCTCAAGCCGTGTATGCTTCTGGGAATATGTCTGGCGTAATACACGGCTGTGTTCCCTGGCCGTGCCTGCGGCCGTGTCTGCTTCTGGGGAGATCCTAACAGAACATACGGCCGTGCTTCCTGGCCGTGTAAGAAGTCGTGTACGTTTCTGAGAGTCATCCAAGTTTCTCACACAGTCATACCTCCTGACCGTGTATGCAGCCATGTGCGTTTTTGGAAGTTCCCTGACGTGATACACGACCATGTATCTACTCGTGTCTTAACCTGTGTCCGCCACAATGTCCATATCATTCTCTCCCACCAATGAAGAACTCGACCCCGAGTTCTCTTCTGGATAAAGGGGTTCGTCATCTGCGTAGAATGGGGACAAGTTAACTACATTGAAGGTCTTGGAGATTTTCATGCTTTTTGGAAGCCCAACCACATAGGCGTTGTCATTGATCTTGGCGACAATATTGTAAGGCCCATATTTCTTTGGTTGCCACTTGCTATACGTTCCCACGGGAAAGCGTTCCTCCTTAAGAACACCATCACTTGATCTCCCACCACGAATAGTTTCTTCCTCCGATGTTTGTCTGCGGCTTTCTTATACTGCTCATTCACCTCCTCAATTCGCTCTTTCACGTCAGATGCCACCGTATGGTATTGTTCCGTCAGGTGTTTAGCAGCAACGTTGGTTTCAACACCCTTGGGTAAAGAAGCTAAATCCAAAGCGTGAAAAGGTGCCTTGGTATAGACCACTGAAAATGGCGATTTCCCAATAGTTCTATGGATGGAATTGTTGTAGGCGAACTTGGCTTGAGAGAGTGTCAGGTCCCATTGCTTCGGCTTCTCTCCACAAATGCTTCGTATTAGATTTCTAAGGGTCCTATTCGTCACTTCTGTCTACCCATCGGTTTGAGGGTGGGCTGTGCTGCTAAAGTTAAGGGAAGAATTAAATATGTACCATAGCGTCCTCCAGAAATGGCTAAGGAATCGGGTGTCTCTATCAAAAGTGATGGACTTGGGAACCCTGTGCAACCTGACCACCTCCTTAAAGAATAGCTTGGCAACGCCTTGTGCATCAGCTGCCTTCCTGCAAGGGATGAAGTGAGCCATCTTAGAAAACCTATCCACCACCACAAAAACAGTGTCAGCACCTCGTTGGGTACGAGGCAAACCTAACACGAAATTCATGGATAGGTTCTCCCAAATATTCTCAGGTACTGGTAACGGAGTGTACAACCCAGTATTTTGATAATGCCCTTTGGATGTTTGACAGATGTAACACCATTGCACGATTCGCCCTAAATCCCTCCTCAACTGAGGCCAATGGTATCTTGCAGCCACTGCTGCTAGTGTTTTGTCACGCCTCAGATGGCCAGCTAATCCCCTCCATGTAGGTCTCTAATCACTTTCTCCCTCAAGGAGGATTCGGGAATACAAAGCTAGTTACCCCTCATCAAGTAACCCTCCAGGATGTAATAACTGTCAGTAGGCTCCTTATTGGTGCATTTCTCCATGTAGCTCCGAAATCCTCATCTGTTTCATACAACTCCTTCAACTGCTCAAATCCTACCACTTCAACCGTCATGGTAACCAACAAATTCGCTCTTCTACTTAATGCGTCGGCCACCTTATTCTGGACCCCAGATTTATGAATCAGGCGAAATGGAAATTTTTGCAAAAACTGTATCCATCTGGCATGCATATCTTTGTAGATGCGGGTTTGATTACTCAGGTGTTTCAGGGCGACACAATTTGAGTATAGGATAAACTCTTTGCCAACCAAGTAGTGCACCTACATCCTTAGAGCTCTAACCACAGAAAATATAATTCTTTATTGTACGTGGACCAGTTTTTCCTGGCTTCACAAAGCTTTTCACTATGGAAAGCCATGGGCCTCTTTTCCTAAGATAGCACAACGCCAATACCTACGCCACTGGCATCACAGTCGATCTCGAATAGTTTGTCGAAGTCCGGTAAGGCCAACACCGGCGCACTACATAATCTCTCTTTAAGCATCGCAAATCCCGACTCACGTTCCCCACCCCAATGAAACTTTCCTTTCTTCAAGCACTTAGTCAATGGGGCAACAACCGTACTAAAATGCCGTATGAAACACCTATAGAATCTTGCCAACCCCGGAAAACTTCTCAACTCGATAATGGTCTTGGGAGTGGGCCAATCTCTAATGGCCCTCACCTTATCCTCATCCACTATGATTCCCTCACCGCTCACTATGAAGCCTAAGAATAGCAGCCTTGGTGACATAAATATGTACTTCTTGAGATTAGCATAGAGCTTATTCTCTTTTAGCATAGTCAAAACATTCTTCAAGTGCACTAGATGATCATCCTTAGTCTTACTATATATTAGGATATCATCAAAGTATACAACTACGAACAGACTTATGAATGGTTTAAGTACCTGGTTCATCACGCGCATGAAGGTACTCGGTGCATTGCTGAGGCCGAATGGCATAACCAACCATTTGTACAACCCTTCCTTTGTCTTGAAAGCGGTCTTCCACTCATCCCCAGGTCTGACCCAAATTTGATGATATCCACTTCTGAGATCTACTTTGGAGAAGATTACTGCTCCACTCAACCGGTCCAACATATCCTCAATGCGAGGTATTGGGAATTTATATCCAATTGTGATCTTGTTGATCGCCTGGCTGTCCACACACATCCTCCAACTCCCATCCTTCTTGGGCGACAATAACGCTGGGACGGCACATGGACTCATGCTATCTTGGATGAATCCTTTGTCTAGTAAGTCCTGGACCTTCTCCTGTAGGACCTTCGTCTCTTTGGGGCTCATCCGATAGTGAGGGGGGTTAGGAAGGCTAGCTCCCGGCACCAAGTCGATGTGGTGTTGGATGTCTCGCAATGGAGGCAACCCTTCTGGTAAGTCTTCTAACACTACCTCTTTAAATTCCTCTAATAACCCTTTTACTTCCTCCGGAGCCTCTATACTATCCATGTCCTCTCCCGTATTCTTCACCACAAGAGCGTGCATTAAACGAGACTCTTTAATATCTTTGGTCATTTCTTTTTCTGGCTAAGTGATCGTCAGAAAAGATTTGCCTTCCGCTCTCTAGGTCTTAGGTCGCTTATCCGTCAATGGCAGCAGTGTATATTTCACCCCCTCCTTTTCCAATCTATATTTGTTTTCTTTCCCGGCATGTTGGGCATCCATGTCAAACTGCCAAGGCTGGCCGAATAACAAATGACAAGCGTCCATCTCGACGATGTCGCAGTATACCTCATCCTGATACTTGCCTATCGAAAAGGGAACCCGACACCTCTCCTTCACCTCGATTCGCTCCGCCGCCTTAATCCATCATATGGTGTATGGATTCGGATGCTTCTCTATCGGTAGCTAGAGTTTCTTCACAACCTCCTTTCCGATGATGTTCTCGCAACTTCCACTGTCAACGATTAAGTCAAACACTCTCCCACCAATCGTGCACCTAGTGCGAAACAGTTGATGTCATTGTGAACTACCCTCCTGTTTCGATGCTAGCATCATCCTCCTGATTACATAGTTAGGCTCTATCGCATCATCAGTCTCCTCATAGTAATCATCGTCACCATCCGGCTCACAACACACTTCCTCCTCCTCTTCCCTTTCGACAATGTTTACAGCTCGTCGATTCGGGCATTCATTGGACCGATGTCCCGGCTAATTACATCTATAACACTTTCCCAAAATTGGTTTGGCATAAAGGTTATTTTGCCTCGAGGTTTCTTTGCTTTCAAGAGGTCTCTTCCCCTCAGCTTTATCTTCTTTTCTCTCCATACTTCCCACTGGCTTCTCAACGACTCTTCTAGGCCTTTCGCCAATCACCCTGCTACTATTGCCGAGATTATCATAAACATAGTTTCTCTTACCTCCTCCTAACCTTGCACTCTGCTCTTGGATCATCATTTCAGCTCGGAGGGCCAAGTTCTTGGCTTCATTGACTGTTCTGAACATCGTCACTCCTATCTTGTCTCTAATTTGAGGCTTCAACCCATCTACAAATCGTGCCACCTGCTGACCCTCAGTCTCCCTTAGATCATTCCTTTCCGCCAGCCTCATGAACTCAGCGGTGTACTCATGCACCGTCCTCTGCCCTGACGGCATCATTGATACCGCTAGAAAAGGATTTGCTCGTAGTCGGGTGGTAGGAAATCTCTCTGCAACAGATTTTTCATGTGGTACCATGTTTTTATAGGTTACTTTCCTTCTCTTTGCCTACGGTTCTACAATCGATCCCACCATGCAGACGTCCCGCCTTTCAGCCTACAAGCAACCAACTTTACCCTCCTATCCTCAGGTACCTCCATATAATCGAAGAATCTATCGACCTCCGCAAGCCAGTCCAAAAAATCCTCTATATTGAGATTACCATTAAAAGAAGGAATGTCTACCTTAAGACGGAAGTCACCGCCATCGGCATGATCGAATCCCTAGTGGTTTTGTCGATACCCGCCCTGTACTCCTGATCAATCCGGTCATCCACCCCGCGGTACCTGCCACCACCAACGCCAACCCTTCTCGGTGGTTATCCCCTCCTCTACAGAAATTCATCCTCTTCCTCATAGGAGCTTTCATAAAGCCTTCGGTTCCATCGATTTCCGGCAGCAAGTTCATTGATAGGACCGCCACGAGCGACTACTACTCCCGGTCGATTCCCAACAACACCCATGTTCCTGTTGTGGCCCATCACCATGGCGTCGAAACGTGCCACCAGGTCTTCCAGACGCTGTTCTACACGCCCAAGTCTCTATTCCATGGTTTCGACCACCGCCATTGGAGCCCATTGATTGACTCCTTGGACTTCCGCATCCCGATCAAGGTCGAGAACGTGACCTCCATCAACACCATCGTTAGCCGACATCTTCGCAGGAAATTGCCTTGCTCTGATACCAACTGACGTAGCGAGGAAAGCGTAAACCCGAGAACAATTCTAGGATTGGAACTCTAGAATAAACAAAGAAGAATCAGAGTTTATTCTTCGATAAATTTCAATTGCGCACAATTGAAAATACAGAGAAACTCGTCTCTCAAAAGTGTATATTGAATATTGAATAAAACGTAATCCTAAAATGACCTAACAACTGTATATATACTTTCCTGGAAAAATACATAAAAAAGGAAATATAAATTTACACATGGAAATAAATATTAAGATACACGTTTGTTCTCTGTCGTATACACGGTCATGCCTCAAGCTGTGTATGCTTTTAGGAATATGTCTGGCGTAATACACGGCCGTGTTTCCTGGTCGTGCCTGCGGCCGTGTCTGCTTCTGGGGAGATCCTGACAGAACACACGATCGTGCTTTCTGGCCGTGTAAGAAGCCGTATACATTTCTGGGAGTCATCCAGGTTTCACACGGTCGTGCCTCCTGACCGTGTATGCAGTCGTGTGCGTTTCTGGAAGTTCCCTGACGTGATACACGACCGTGTATCCACCCGTGTCTCAACCTGTGTCCGCCACGATATCCGCATCATGATTAAATAGAGTATAAGTAGGTATCCGTATAATAAAACTATCCGCTCACTCCTAACTTTACTATTAATAAGCCATATTCTCTAATTAAATAAATAATTAAATCATAGAATTACTTTTGAATAATTGTGTGTAAAATCTCCTCTTACTAAGACATTCTATAGCAACCTTTTTTTACTGTGGATGTACTTGAAGGTTGTGTAATTGCGTGTCTATGGCTGGCTGGCTACGTTTCCCTGTTTTTACACCGAAAACATTACTTGAATTGGGTATTGTGAGGCGATGTTTGCTTTTGGTACTATATACCACGTAACCCTATGAGAAATCACGATTTAAATGCTAATTTAATACATGCCTGATACCATAAAGCTTACAGTGCCCCATGGACCTCGACGAGCCATTTTGCATTTACAGTTTTATTCTTCAAGCTGCGATATATCACGGTTTTCATATGACTAAACTTGTAACATCACTTTCAAGCCATTTCCTGGATTACCTTTGATAGGAGATCTAGGGTTTGTTTAAGTATCGCATGGCAATACACCCTAACGTCTACTTTTCCATGGTCTTTGATAAGTGGTCCTCACGAGAATTAATGTTGTGGATAGTCGGCTACTGATTCAAATACTATATTGCATTACTGTATGAAACCCATCAATACATTTTTCAAGTTGTTCGGCCTTTTCTCTTGAGGAGGGTTTGCCAGATATTCTAAAAAGTCTTGCAGTACTATCTCACTATGAAAAATTGGAGTGACGGTGCAACTCATAGAATATATCATTTGATTCCCTTTTTGCTGACATTTTCCAACATGGTTCCTTATTCTAAGCTCGAGTTTCCCTATTGGATGAAGAGATTACCCCCTTGAAAATCAATGCTCTCCTGTAGACCACCACATGCAATTGTAAACAGTTGGAGGTTTATAACTTTAAGTTCAAGGAAAATGTGAACATTCCCACTTGAGTTGCTTGAGTTAACAGTAGTGTGATTGCATCTGTTTCATGCATCTAAGCATCGCTCCTTGGTATTGCGCTCTTAGTTTGCCTATTGTAGGTATTTGATTCCATATTCTCAATGATTTTATATGCTACGAATAGCGTCTTACACATCAATGCTCCTCCTGAATTTGGTTGACCACAGTTCTCAACAGGCCTTTAAACCAATATAAAAGATTTGACGCAGCGAAGAAAGCGTAACGAAACGAATCCGAATGTGGATTGGTTTCACAACAACAAAGAATAGCTCTTTGATGCAAACTCTGGTTGTGCACAACCGATAAACGGAGATAATTCTCTCTCGAAGTGTATTTCAAAATATGAATAAAGCGTAACCCTAACATGTCTGACAAAAGGGTATATATACTTCCCTGTAAAATATCTAAAAGGAAAAAATCTAAGCGTACACGTGAAAATAAATAATGATATACACGTCTATAACCTATCGCATACACGGCCGTGCCTCTAGGCCGTGTATGTTTCTGGGCATGTGACGATCACAATATACGGCCGTGTCCCAAGCCATGCCCGAAACCGTGTAAGCTTCTATGAGAATCCTGATAGAACACACGGCCGTGTCTCTGGCCGTGCCTGAACCTATGTAAGCTTTTGTGAGGATCCTGATAGAATACACGGCTGTGTCTCTAGCCATGCCTGTACCCGTGTGTTAACCTGTGTCCTCCACGATGTCCGCATCATTCTCTCCCACCAAAGAAGAACTCGACCCCGAGTTCGCTTCTAGATAAAGGGGTTTGGCATCCTCGTAGAATGGGAACAAATCAGCCATGTTGAAGGTCTTGGAGATTCTCATGTTTTCCGAAAGTCCAACCACATAGGCATTGTCATTGATCTTGGCCACGATATTGTAGGGCCCATACTTCTTCGGTTGCCACTTGCTATATATGCCTACGGGGAAGCGTTCTTTCCTCAAGAACACCATCACTGGATCTCCCACCGTGAACAACTTCTTCTTCCTATGTTTGTTGGCGGCTCTCTTATATCGCTCATTTACTTTCTCAATTTGTGCTTTGACTTCCGACGCCACTGTGTGGTACTGTTCTGCCAGGTGCTTTGCCGCTACGTTGGTCTCCACACCATGGGGTAAGGAAACTAAGTCCAGAGCGTGAGAAGGTGCTTTGGTATAGACCACTGAAAAAGGTGATCTGCTGGTAGTTCTGTGGATCGAGTTGTTGTAGGCGAACTCTGCTTGAGACAATGCTAGGTCCCATTGCTTTGGCTTCTCTCCACATAGGCTTCTTATCAGATTGCCAAAGGTCCTATTCGTCACTTCGGTTTGCCCATCGGTTTGTAGGTGGGCTGTGCTGCTGAAGTTAAGGGACGAGTTGAACATGTACCAAAGCATCCTCCAGAAATGGCTAAGGAATCGTGTGTCCCTATAAGAAGTGATGGACTTGGGAACTCCGTGTAATCTGACCACCTCCTTAAAGAATAGTTTGGCCACGTTCTAGGCATCCGCTGTCTTCCTACATGGGATGAAGTGAGCCATCTTGGAAAACCTGTCCACAACTACAAAAACAGTGTCAGCACCTCTTTAGGTACGAGGCAAACCTAATACAAAATCCATGGATAGGTCTTCCTAGATATTCTCTGGTACGGGTAATGGAGTGTATAGCCCTGTATTATGAGAGTGGCCCTTTGATGTCTGACAGATGTAGCATCGTTGCACTATCCGACTTACGTCCCTGCACAACTGAGGCCAATAGTATCTTGCAGCCACTGCTGCCAGTGTTTTGTCTCTCCCCAAATGGCCGGCTAATCCCCCTCCATGGAGGTCTCTGATCACCTTCTCTCTCAAGGAGGATGCAGGGATGCATAGTTAGTTTTCCCTCATCAAATAACCCTCCAGAATGTAGTAACTATCATTGGGTTCCTTATTGGTGCATTTTCTCCAAGTAACCCCGAAATCTTCATCTGTCTCATACAGCTCCTTCAACTGTTCAAACCCAATCACCTCAGCTCTCATAGTCACTAGCAGATCCACTCTTCGGCTTAGTGCGTCAACCACCTTGTTCTAAACCCCAGATTTATGCATCAAGCGAAACGAAAACTTCTGCAAGAACTGTATCTATCTGGCGTGCATGTCTTTGCATATGCGGGTCTGATTACTCAGGTGTTTCAAGGCAACACAATCGGAATATAATACAAACTCTTTGCCAACCAAATAATGCTCCCACACTCTCAAGGCTCTAACCACGGAATAAAACTCTTTGTCATACGTGGACCATTTTCTCCTGGCCTCGCAGAGTTTCTTACTATAGAAAGCGACAGGTCGCTTCTCCTGAGAGAGTACCGCACCAATACCCACACAACTGGCATCACAGTCAACTTCGAATAGTTTGTCGAAGTCCGGTAAGGCCAGCACGGGCGCACTACATAGTCTCTCTTTCAGCACTGCGAATCTCGACTTAGCTTCCCCATCCCAATGAAATTTTCCTTTCTTTAAGCACTCAGTCAAAGGGGCCGTCACCGTGCTAAAGTGCCGTATAAAACGCCTGTAGAATCTTGCTAACCCCAGGAAACTCCTCAGCTCGATGATGGTCTTGGGTGCAGGCCAATCCCTAATGGCTCGCACCTTATCCTCATCCACCGTGATCCCTTCTCCACTCACTATGAATCCTAAGAACAACAACCTCGGTGACAGGAACACACACTTCTTGAGATTAGCATAAAGCTTGTTCTCTTTCAGTACCATCAAAACATCCTTCAAATGCACTAGATGTTCCTCCCGAGTCTTGCTATATACTAGGATGTCATCAAAATATACAACAACGAACCGACCTATAAATGATTTAAGTACTTGATTCATCACGCGCATGAAGGTACTCGGTGCATTGCTGAGTCCGAATGGCATAACCATCCATTCTTACAACCCCTCTTTCGTCTTGAAGGCGGTCTTCCACTCATCCCCAGGTCTGACCCGAATTTGATGGTACCCACTTCTAAGATCTATCTTGGAGAATACTATTGCCCCACTCAGCCGATCCAACATGTCCTCAATGCGAGGTATTGAGAATTTATACCCAATTGTGATTTTGTTGATCACTCGGCTGTCCACACACATCCTCCAACTCCCATCCTTCTTAGGCGTTAGTAGTGCTGGTACGGCATATGGACTCAAGCTATCTCGAATGAATCCTTTGTCAAGTAAGTCCTGGACCTTCTCTTGTAAGACCTCCATTTCTTTGGGACTCATCCGGTAGTGAGGGAGGTTAGGAAGACTAGCTCCAGGCACCAAGTCGATGTGATGCTGGATGTCTCGCAATGGAGGTAGCCCCTCTGGTAAGTCTTCCGGAACTACTTCCCTGAATTCCTCTAGTAACCCCTTCACTTCCTCCGGAATCTCTGCGTTACTCATGTCCTCTCTCGCATTCTTCACTACTAGAGCATGCATCAAGCGGGACTCCTTAATGTCCTCGGTCATCTCCCTTTTCGATTGAGTGATTGTAAGAAAAGATTTCCCTTCCACCTTCGGGATTTTGGGCCATTTATCCGATAATGGCAATAGTGTATACTTCATCCCCTCCTTCTCCAACCTATATTTGTTCTCCTTCCCGGCATGTTGGGCATCTACATCAAATTGCCAAGGTCGCCCGAACAACAAATGACAAGCGTCCATATCGACGATGTCGCAGTATACCTCATCTCGATATTTTCCAATTGAGAAAGGAACTCTACACCTCTCTTTCACCTCTATTCGCTCTGCCGCTTTGATCCATCTGATGGTGTACGGACTCAGATGTTTCTCTGTAGGTAATTGGAGCTTCTTCACGACCTCCTTCCCGATGATGTTCTCACAGCTCCCACTATCGACAATTAAGTCAAACACTCTCCCACCAATCGTGCACCTAGTGCGAAACAGCTGGTGGCGCTGTGAACTATCCTCTTGTTTCGGTGCTAACATCATCCTTCTAATTACATAATTAGGCTCCACCACATCATCAACCTCTTCATAGTACTCTTCATCACCGTCGGGCTCACAACACACTTCTTCCTCCTCTTCCCTTTCGACAATGTTTACAGTTCGTTTATTTGGGCACTCATTTGATCGATGTCCCGGCTGATTACATCTATAGCATTTCCCCAATATTGGCTTGGCATATGGATTGTTTTTCCTTGGGGTTTCTTTACTCTCCACCGGTCTCTTTCCTTCCGCCTTATCTTCTTTCCTGTCTATACTCCCCGTTGGTTTCTCAACCACTCCTCTAGGTCTCTCACCAATCACCCTACTACTATTACCAGGATTATCGTAAGTGTAAGTTCTTTTACTTCCTCCAAACCTTACGCTCTGCTCTTGTATCATCATTTCTGCTCGGAGGGCCAAGTTCTTGGCTTCATTCACGGTTCTGAACACCGTCACTCCTATCTTATCTATAATCTGAGGCTTCAACTCGTCTACAAACCTTGCCACCTGTTGACCCTCAGTTTCCCTCAAATCATTCCTCTCCGCTAACCTCATGAATTCAGCGGTGTACTCATGCACCGTCCTCTGCCCTTGTCGGCACCATTGATATTGTTGGAAAAGAAATTGCTCGTAGTCGGGTGGCAAGAAATCTCTCTGCAACAAATTCCTCATGCGGTACCATGACTTAATAGGTTGCCACCCTTCCCTTTGCCTACGGTGCTGCAATCGATCCCACCATGCAGACGCCCCACCTTTCAACCTACAAGCAACCATTCTTACCCTTCTATCCTCCGGAACTTCCATATAATCAAAGAATCTGTCGACCTCCGCCAGCCAATCTAAAAATTCCTCTATATTGAAATTGCCATTAACGAAGGGATATCTACCTTAAGACGGAAGTCTCCGCCTTCAGCATGGTCGAACCCCTGGTGGTTGCATCGATATCCACCACCATATGCATGTTCATTTCGGTCATCCACTCCACGATACCTACTGCCACCAACAACACCACCCCTTCTCGGTGGTTGTTCCCTCCTCTGCATAAATCCTTCCTCTTCTTCGGAAGAACTTTATTCAATTCTCCGGTTCCATTGGTTTTCGGCAACAAAGTCATTGATAGGGCCGCCGCGGGCAACTGCTACCCCCGGTCGATTCCCAACAACACCCCTGTGACTGTTGTGGTCCATCACCATGGCGTCGAATCGCGCCACCAGATCCTCCAGGTGTTGTTCTACACGCCCAAGCCTCTGCTCCATGGTTTCAACCACTGCCCTCGGAGCCCATTGATTGACTCCTTGGACTTCCACATCCCAATCAAGGTCGAGAACGCGACCGCCATCGACACCATCGTTAGCCGACATCTCCATAGGAAATTGCCTTGCTCTGATACCAATTGACGCAGCGAGGAAAGTGTAACGAAATGAATCCGAATGTGGATTGGTTTCACAACAACAAAGAATAGCTCTTTGATTCAAACTCTGGTTGTGCACAACCGATAAACGGAGATAATTCTCTCTCGAAGTGTATTTCAAAATATGAATAAAGCGTAACCCTAACATGTCTGACAAAAGGGTATATATACTTCCCCGTAAAATATCTAAAATGGGAAAATTTAAGCGTACGCGTGGAAATAAATAATGATATACACGTCTATAACCTATCGCATACACGGCCATGCCTCTAGGCCGTGTATGTTTCTGGGCATGTGACGATCGCAGTACACGGCCGTGTCCCAAGCCGTGCCCGAAACCGTGTAAGCTTCTATGAGAATCCTGATAGAACACACGGCCGTGTCTCTGGCCGTGCCTGAACCCGTATAAGCTTCTGTGAGGATCCTGATAGAATACACAGCCGTGTCTCTGGCCGTACCTGTACCCGTGTGTCAACATGTGTCCTCCACGATGTCCACATTAAGATTTATACCTATAAGTGGATAGCAACCCATAACGTGGACATCTTCCTAATAAGTCCTTAGATCTCTTCCATGCTTCACACAAGGATTCGCATCATGTTACGCAAATGATGTGATGTCGTTTTTCGGTTTGACAGTGTAGGTAGATGGAAAGAGTATCACTGAAACTGCTATGATAGTTGATCATCCCAAGCTGCGATCATGTTCCATGAAAGGGAATTCAAACTTCTTACCTTATTCCTCTGAGAAAGAAGGAAAAGAGTTGAATGAGTTAAGTCGAGAAAATATACCACTAAGCTCGAATCAAAATTTAAATTTTAAGTTTAAAGTAAACTCAATCAATCTTATAATTTTGTGTTTAAACTCAATCTGAAGTGATACTCAACAAGTTCAAGTTAGAGTTTAAATTTAATCGAGTTTATAATTTTGAGTTTAAACTTAATATGAAGTGATACTAAAAAAGTCTAACTTTGACTTTATTAAGCTATTTTTACTTTCATAACATTAAAAATTTATTATTATTATTATTATTTTAATTAAAATAAAATTTATATATAAACTTAAATTAAATTTGATTAATATTTAAACTTAATTAAGTTTACATGTTAGTTAAGTTGAGCATTATAAAACCTAAATTTGATTTAATAAATTACTTGAGCTCAATTAAATTGTAGCAAAATTGAATTTATGTAAATATTAAGTCGTACTCAATAATTTACAAATAGAATCTCATTTACACCACCAGAGGAGTTTGAGTTGAACCACAACATCTGATGCCTCATTATACTTAAAAAGTGCTCGCAACCATGTGGAAAATTAGAGATGTCATTTGGATTATCGTTATCCGAAGCCGTAAACTAATTAGCCTGGATTATCCGAACCAGGGTAAGCTTGATTCTACGATTGCCCGCCATTACCATTTCTGCTCTTTTCGAGTTTTGTGCTATCTTCTCAACTGAAGAGCACTCCAATCCCTCTGTCGGTCAAAAGGCAAAGAAGCCTGTTCTGCTCTTACGACAGCTTCTTGGGTTGTGTACTCTCCTCTCAATTGATAAATGGTCCAATAGGAAATCCTACAATCTGATGGTCCAATTTTTATAACAAAACTTGTCTATCAAAATATATGATTTCATTGAAATACAAGGCCATCACCATCACGTAGGTTAAAATTGAAAATACACCCGCATGTTCAGTATTTTGAGAAATTATGATTTGGTTATAATATTGTCCAAATCTCAAAGTTTTAAATGAACCGATAGAAATATGATTTAAAAGCTACATTGGACTACGAATTTACATATACATATGTATAAACGGGTGCCATGGGGTGTGTGTATAATTCCATGGGCTTGTTCTTGCTTTTACAAAAAAAAAAAAAAAAAAAAAAGGCAGAGAAGGGCAGAAAGAATGAAAGAGAAGCACAGTGGCTTTAGCTTTTGGGAAATATCGAATTCTTTGGCTTTATAGTTGTCGCTCTTCCTAAAGTCGGAAAAGTTAAATAAAGATGAAAATATTAGCAACATTGAGCTTGACACTAGTCGATGTATATGTATTTATATTATTAATTAAATTGCATGCTTAAGCAGTTTTGCTCGAGTAGTGCAATCGGTGCTGGAAAGTTTTATCACAATTATTAAAGATCATTAAGTGCAATTAATTACTAGTTACCAAAATGATATTGTGGCATCCCAAAAAAAAAAAAAAAACTGAAAAAAGTTCTTACAATCTCTCTCTCTCTCTTTCCTTTTTGGATAAACAATATCAATTAAATAAATACAACAAAATATAATAGAATAAACCAATTTAAAAATTTATGAACATTTCCTTTGATCACTTTGGATTGGGCATACGTGCTGGATTAACGATGCATGTATGACTTTTAATATAAAACTTAAAAAAAGCACTACTAAAATTGGCTAATTACACTTGACTTTGATCATCAAGTGGTCGTTTGCTAAAAGCTAATTATTATTAAGTATAGTATGTACAAATCAAGATGGTTGACACTTGGTTTGAATGAAGCTAGTGGTTCGAATTTCGTATGTCTTATAAAGCGACGATATCGAAAATTCTCACCCACTTACACCATATTTTATCGGGACAAAGTGCGTTTACAGATGGATACTTAGCCTGAGCTAAGTGAGCTTCCTTCAAAACGAAAGTGTATGTCTACAGAAATATTTGTCGAACTCATGATTACAGAGGTGTTTGCTTGGGGGTTCCAACCTTATGTCTACATTATAGGATTTAGTGAGCTGTAGTAAAGCTTTTGATTTCGTCCCTCAATTTGATCTGATCTCCAACCAATTAATGAAGAAGGCCAAAGTTATATAAAAAGAAGAAGCGGGCAGAGGATGAACATTCAAGTAAAGAGCAAATTTTCTACATAAACTATCAGCTTTTATGTTCTCTACATGGCAATTAAGTCTTCGTGGGAATATGGATGGAAGGTATTAAAAGAAAAATGCAATACCAAGAGAGGCAATATACAAACAAATTTCTTATAGTGAAATACTTTTTGAGTTAAGGATGAAATATAATGTACCCATTTTGGATCAAGTTTCATAAATAACAAATGCTAGTTATTTGACTTTGGTGGTCTTCCTAGAAATACTTTAACCAGTGGCTATTATTTCAAAGTTACCTTCTACTTGGAATGAGAATAGGAAGACTTCCATGTGACCAAAAAATTTTATCATTGAAAATAATGTTGAATCTAGATTAACCTTTTGTGAAAATCATCACAAAATAAAATAAAATAAAATAAAATCCTAGATCTTTCATGTTTAATCATTAAGAATTAATCAATAAATATGCGGAAGCATACCTAAATCCATTGCGATCCACGATTCTTAGATTGTGCGGTTGGCCTTCCAGATCAATACGTTTTCTTTGAGAGATCCCTTTTGTTTTCCCTCTATAGTCTATCTGATAATGGAATTCAAAGAGATAAGAAATGTATGTATGACCTGGGAACCATAACCACTATTTATATAGATAACTATATGTTATCTTTTTGGTATTTCTATTTTAGCCCATCATAAAAATTGAAACTACCCATAAGGTCTTTACACATAAAAGTGCCATATCCTATTAGATACATTAAAACTCAAATATCCAAATCTTATTGATCACTTTTAATTGAGTTTAACTTAATATGACAACCCGCAACACATAATTGTTTCACATATAAGGCCAACATTGGATTAAGGATCCAACAATCTCCCACTTTGACTATATGTGTAACTTTACAATTATGTTTTGCAAAACCATATGAGCTCAAATTTGCTGTCATGAACAGAATGTATCTATAACCAATCAAGTCCATCAGTCATATCAACATAGGATCAAAGTGGTATTCATTACATTTATCGTAATTCTACCCATCAATGGTCACAATGCTAATATAATTGAATGACATGGATCATGATATGGATGTGTAGCAAGAAAATTCCATGCAATGTGATTTTAACATGTCTATTTTCTACTGGTCCACCATAAACCTTAGTAAGATCAAACCATAAACCAAAAACAGAGTGTAGGCAAATAAGATACTTTATTTCTGCAGAAGATATTCTCAAAACATAACAAACCAAAACAACTTATTAAAGTTTGTCTATAACATAAATGCATTCAAGGTAACAAACTCCCACTAAAACTTAATGTCACTTAAGGTCTTGACACCTATATGAGCAGTGTGCTCATGAAACAGTTTGGGTTACACTCCTTTAGTGAGCGGATCCGCGATCATAGAGTTTGTTCCTATATGCTCTATAGACAACTGTCTACTCTGAACTCTTTCTTTTACAACTAGGAACTTGATGTCTATATGCTTTGACTTCTTCGAGCTCCTATTGTTGTTAGAATATAGAACTGTTGACTTATTGTCACAAAATAATTTAAGTGGCCTATTAATAGTATCCACAATGCACAGCCCTATGATAAAATTCCGCAACCATATTCCGATTGGATGCCTCATAACATGCTACAAACTCTGCTTCCATAGTAGAAGAAGCAACAAGGGATTGTTTTATGCTCTTCCAAGAGATGGCTCCCCCAGCCAACAGATAGATGTAGCCTGATGTAGACTTCATACTATCTTGGCATCTAGCAAAATCGGAATCAGTATACCCAACGATCTCGATTTGATTTGACTTCCGATAGGTAAGCATGTAATCTTTTGTTCTCTGTAAGTACCGCAAGACCCGTTTGGCTGCTTTCCAATGGTCTAATCCTGGATTACTCAAGTATCTACCTAACATTCTTGTAATGTACGTAATATCTGGACGCGTACAAACCTGAGCATACATTAGACTCCCTACCACTGATGCATAAGGAATCTTTTGCATTTCCTTTTCCTCAAAATCATTCTTAGGGCATTGATTAAGACTAAATTTGTCTCCCTTAGCTACAAGCATATCACTTGGTTTGCAATTTTGCATGCTATACCTTTTGAGTACCTTTTCGATATAGCTCTTTTGTGATAATCCAAGAGTACCTCGAGAGCAATCTCGATGTATTTGTATTCCTAACACAAAAGAGGCATCACCAAGATCTTTCATCTCAAAATTCTTAGCTAAAAATCTCTTGGTTTTGTGCAATAAGCCTATATCGTTACTGGCAAGCAATATATCATCAACATATAAAACTAAGAAAATATGCTTGCTCCCACAAAACTTATGGTATATACAATCATCGACCAAATTTGTCTCAAAACCAAGTGAAGTGATCACTTGATGAAATTTGAAATACCATTGTTGAGATGCTTGCTTAAGTCCATAGATAGATTTCTTAAGTTTACAAACCATATTCTTTGGATCTCCCGATACAAAATTTTCTGATTGTACCATATAGATCGTCTCATCAATGTCACCATTGAGGAAGGCGGTCTTTACATCCATCTGATGTAACTCAAGATCAAATTGTGCCACTAATGCCATTATAATCCTAAAAGAGTCTTTCGAAGAAACCGGTGAGAAAGTCTCTTTATAGTCAATGCCTTCTTTCTGTGTAAAGCCCTTTGCAACAAGACGAGCCTTATATCTCTCCACATTGCCTTTTGAATCCCTCTTGGTCTTAAATATCCATTTGCAACCAATGGGCTTCGTACCTTCTGGCAATGGGACAAGATCCCAAACATCATTGTCTTTTATAGACTTTATCTCTTCATTCATGGCATCAATCCACTTCTGAGATTTAGAACTTTCAATGGCTTGACGGAAGTTGATTGGATCATCTTCCATCATTCCAATGTCAACCTCATGTTCTTGAAGAAATACAATGTAGTCATCTGGCAACGCACTTCTTCTTTATCTAGTGGATCTCCTCAATGGCATAGGTTCTTGAGGTGGTAGAGTTTGTTCTTTTGGAATAGTATCTTGAATGGGATCTCCAGTATTGTCTTGTTCTATTGTATCTTAAAGAAGGTCAGGAATAGAATCTTGACTAAATTCAATAACACATGTGGGAATATCAACGTATTCCTCTTCAAAGACAATATCTCTAACCGTATCTCCCCCAACAAACTCGACATCCTCAAAGAACCAAGCATTTCCCGACTCAAATATCGATTTAGTTGTGGGATCATAGAACTTGTAACCCCTTGATCTTTCAGAGTACCCAACAAAATAGCAACTTACTGTTCTTGAGTCCAATTTCTTTTCATTGGGCTTATAAGGCTGTGCCTCAGTTGGATATCCCCACACATGTAAATGTTTTAGACTAGGCTTTTTTTCCAGTCCAAAGTTCATAAGGGGTTTTGTTAGTTACTTTAGTTGGAACCCTGTTAAGGATATATGCTGCAGTCTTAAGTGCTTCTCCCTAGACTGATTTCGGTAAGGTGGAGTGACAAATCATACTCCTTACCATGTCCTTAAGCGTCCTATTTCATCTTTCAGCAACACCATCCATGGTGGGTGAACCAAGCATAGTGTACTGTGGGACAATACCGCATTCCTCTAGGAATTTAGCAAAAGGTCCTGAACGTTGTTCACCTAAACCATCATATCTACCGTAGTATTCACCACCACGATAGATCTTATGCTTTTAATCCTTTTGTTGAGTTGGTTCTCAACTTCAGCCTTATAATTTTTAAACATATCCAAGGATTGTGACTTTTCATGAATGAGATAAAGATAGCCATATCGTGAGAAATCGTCTATGAACGTTATAAAATATTGTTAACCATTCTAAGCAACTGTAGGGAATGGCCCACAAATATCTGTATGTATAAGTTCTAAGACGTCTAAGGTCTTATTGGCTTCAAATCTCCTTTTATTAGTTTGTTTCCCTTTTATACAGTTAATACAATCATCAAAATCTGTAAAATCCAAGGGGTTTAGAATTTCATCTGACACAAGTCTCTCCATTCTCCGTTTAGAGATATGACCTAATCTTTTGTGCCATAATGTAGCTGAATTTTCATTAGTTTTAATTTTCTCTTTATACCTCATGTACTTACTTGCAGGGATTCATTAAATGAAGCAATGATATCAATCAAGTAAAGATTATCATAACCAGATAGAGAACTAGATCCAACTAATTTTGAATCATGAAACAAACTAAATTTCTTATTCCCAAATGAACAAGAATAACCAAATTTGTCCAAAGTAGAAACAGAAATCAAATTCCGTCTAAATGACCGTACAATGAATGTTTCATTAAGATCCAAATAAAATCTAGTCTTTAATAATAATCTAAACTTCCCAATTGCTTCAACTTCAACTTTCCTGTTGTTACATACATAGATGTATATTTCACCATCACTTGGTTTTCGGCAATGTAGGCAACCCTACATAGACACACTGATGTGAGTTGTTGCATCAGAATCTATCCACAAGTGTCTATGGGTACCGAAGTTAAATTAACCTCAGAACAAACCAAATTAAGAAGTGTACCTTTCTTAGCACACCAAGCATGATAATTGGTGCACTGCTTCTTATAATGCCCTACAGCTCCACAGAAGTGACAACCAATACCATTTGATGCATCCGACTTCTTTGGTTGTGTCTTTTGAGGTACCATATTTGCAGCTTCTTTATCCATTTTCCTTTTATCATCCTTATTCCTATTCTTAGGGGTTAAGGCTAGGTGAGCACTCTCAATCTTATCTTACTTTAGCCTTTCTTCTTCTTGAACACAATGTGAGATGAGCTCATTCAGAGACCAAGTCTCTTTCTGACAATTATAGCTCACTTTAAACTGGCTAAACTGTGCTGTCCTCTGTGAGGTCTAGTTTGAATGCTCTTAACTTGGAAGCAAGATGAGACATCTCCATGATGTACTCCCTAATATTGCCCTTGCCTTTGTACTTCATTGAGATTAGGTTTGCCAGGAGTGTACTTATTTCTGCCTTTTCATTCTTAACAAACATTTTCTCAATTTCATCAAGGAACTCCTTAGCCTTAGTTATCTTATCAGATATTGTACCTCTAAATGCTTCTGGAATGGCTTTCTTCATGATCATCATACACATACGGTTTGATTTCTCCCACTTTTCCATCTCCCTCTTATCATCAGAGGTACTCTTATCAGTAAGAGGTGAAGGAGAATTAGTCCTTAATGCAAGGTCGAGATCCATAACTCCAAGTACTATCAATAGATTATCTTTCCACGACTTGAAGTTAGTGCCATTTAGCATAGGAATGGAATTGATATTGGCAGTAATATTAGCAGGATTATTCATAGTTGAATAAGAACAACAAACAAATAAACAAGCTTACATAAGCCTTACAACAAAATAATAATAATAAATTCAAATAAAGGTAAAACCCATCTCAAAATACCGGGTAGCCCATTAATATTTCATCTTTGGACAAAACATTAACTACTAAGTGGTATCTTGGCGTAGTAATCAAACACTGACAATAAGAACACATCAAACAATAAAGCTTCCTTTGAGCCGATTTATTGTTCACATGTAAAACTAAATAATCATCACGAGTTTATTACCACAGGTGCACTTGCAATTTTGTTAAACATTAACCTTCCTTTGGGCCAATTAAAAAATTCACAAAAGTTGTAAGCACATAACCTTTTATATTTTGAAATAAATTAATTTCTGCAAGAGGGACCACTTTAGCAGTATGTTGCTTCAATTAATTCATCTCAAAATACATATAAACATACCAATATTCAAATTTAAAATTATATCAAACTTTGAGTAAAAGGCAACTCTAATTTTAGCTAAAACTTATTGGGTCTAAGCACCCATATCCAAATATGACTCAATAACTCAAACATTAAACTTAGAGCTCAAAAAAAAAAAATTGGCATACATAAATACCAATCTATAAGTGATTATGAATATATATTTGAGTACACGGTTGAAGGCACAACCGTGTATGTTGGGTTCAAAAACTAATAGAAACTTACACGATTTGAGTACACGGTTGAAGGCATGGCCGTGTACATTGTGCTTCAAAACTAACAAAAACTTACACGATTTGAAAACACGGCTGAAGGTACAACCGTGTATGTTGGCTTAAAAACCAACAGAAACTTACACGGTTTGAATACACGGCTGAAGGCATGGCCGTGTATGTTGGCCAAAAAAATTAACAGAAACTTACACGGTTTGAGTACACGGCCGTGTATAACTATGGGTCGAGACCGTATATACGAAAAATTTTGGCCGTGGAGGAAGCAACGTGATGCATCGTTTATTGATGCGGTTCCTAATTCGTTCAAAAATCGACCATGGAGAAAACCTTAATTCACCATGGTGAATTACAATCACGGAAAGCAAAATCATCGTGGAGAGATCCGATGATTTGGTCGAGTGGTCTAAGGCGCCAGATTTAGGTTTCTGGTTCAAAGGAAGGCAATTGGGAATGTTGTTTCTATCAAGAGAAATCAAATCCAGGAGTTGAGAATTCTTTTATGGAGACAAATGTTTACATGTTTTAATGTTTGTCCAAACCCTAATCTCCAGAATTAGGGATAATAACACCATATAAAAAATTACAAAAGTATTTCCTAATGATCAAATAATGTAGGCTCTGATATCAATTGTCGAATCTAGATTAACCTTTTGTGAAAATCATCACACAAAAAAAAAAACCTAGATCTTTCATGTTTGATCATTAAGAATTAATCAATAAATATGCGGAAGTGTACCTGAATCCATTGCGATCCACGATTCTTAGATTGTGCGATTGGCCTTCCAGATCAATACGTTTTCTTTGAGAGATCTCTTTTGTTTTCCTTCTATAGTTTATCTGATGATGGGATTCAAAGAGACAAGAAAGGTACGTATGACTTGGAAACCATAACCACTATTTAGATAAATAACTATATGTTACCTTTTTTATATTTCTATTTTAGCCCATCATAAAAATAGAAACTACCCATAAGGTCTCTACAAATAAAAATGCCATATCCTATTAGATACATTAAAACTTAAATATCCAAATCTTATTGATCACTTTTAATTGAGTTTAACTTAATATGACAGCCCGCAACACATAATTGTTTCACATATAAGGCCAACGTTAGATTAAGGATCCAACAAATAAGGCCCATATAGGTTGAGCAAGGAACCTCCCAACATGTTGCTGTGAATTTAGGACCTTTTAGCTCATATGTTTTTTTGTCTGGCAGATATTTTATATTAATTCGAATATGAAGTCTTAAAATAGATAGAAAAAAAGGATAAAAAAGATTATTATATATGTCGAATATAAATTTGATGTGGATAAAAAAGTAGATAATTCAAATATGTCTTTAATATTGAATTTGTTTACAAAGGGAATAATAAAGACCTGAATGAGAAAAGAAAGGCTTTCTTCTAAATAAAATGTAAGAAAGATCTTAAAAACCTTGAGAGTGTTACAATTTTAACAAGAAAGCAAAAACTACTTTAATGAGTTTAGCTTCGGGAAAGGGTCAAAATATTCAAAAGAAAACTCAATAACTGCTGCAAATGTTGTAGGAAAGAATTTGGATGCAATGGCTTATGAATATTTAGAGAAGCTACATGTTGGGATAATCACCAAACTCCATATGGCATAATCGCGACATTAAATGGATGGTGTTCAGATTCTACTGCTACGGTTCACGTATGTAAAACCCAAGAAAATCGCATTAAAGGTATTCACTCTTCAATCAAATAAAAATTTCAAGAGTTACCAAATTTTATGACAAGACTTAAAAGTCAATAGAGCGTTACTCATATAATCAACTTCACCGAATTGGGCAATTTGCTTAGGATTATATGTGCAAACTTGTGCTTATGCAATTAAGCCACGATTGCCCTAGAATCTCGAATCAAGATTTAATCAACAACTAGATTAATAATTATACCTAAGATTATCTAAAAAAAAAAACCCATCAATTAAAGAAAATAATAAAAAAAATGCACTTGAAAATTTATGCAAAACTCGGACCAAACCACAACAATTGAGTTAACAAACACTATCTTTAAACTATTTGAGAATTCTCTCGAGTATTGAATCTTTAATATTCATCTTCGCTAGTGGGGTTTGAAGCTTCGATGAGCCTCCGATCATATCAAAATCACACCATCAAGATTGCTATAGATAGCTCTCCACCAATTCGACTTCCAAAAGTCATAAAATTTTACAATTAAGTGAACTTCATATTCAATTTTAACATTATCAACACTCAATTTTGAAGAATTCCAAATATTCCATGAAGTCAATAAAGATTGATCCCCTTGCATTGCTGGGTTCCCTTACTTATTTTGACTGGAAAAATTTTGTGTGCTGCTAATTAGTACATTCAATTTCACCGATTTGTACTATTTTTCACATAACTGCCGAGAGCTTGAGGGTAAGTTGTTCATTTCACGTTTGTCTGTTTTGAGTTCATATTTGCACTCTACACTATTTTAAGAGTGAAATGACACTAAGTATTTAACATCCGTAGGACTTTGGGCGTTAAATCTGAAGTATAGGGACAATGGTGTGCTTTTTATGGTTACCTGGAACCAAAGGGTACCGGTGAAAAGTACAATAAATTACAATCCCAATGATAGGTAGTTTGTAACTTTTGCATGGCCCTGCCAAAAGTCATGTTGCATATAACTTTACAAGGTTATATTAGTCATTCGAAACTCAAATGTGACATTATATGTGTAAGTATGTAGTTTGATATGTTATGATAATTAGAGCATTATAATGATTTAAGAAATGATTAGTTCTGATTTTACACATAAATTATGTTATTTATACGATTTAAGCTAATTTAGGGATTAAATATGTAATTTTGGAACCATATACAATGATAGGATCTAGCTACAAAACTTTACGTAATAGATTTACATATTATTCTAGGTTTATACGAATTTCTTGGATTTATTTGAGAATGTTTATTATTTATTACATGAATAGCCCATATTTAGGCTCTAATATGTGATTATATGAATAAGCATAAGTTTTGGGTACATGCATGAATTAGAAATGATATTTTACTAAAATTCAACTACTGATCAGTATAGAAAATAAGAGTAAATTTGAAAGTTAGTTAGATATTTAACATTATAGAGGAGGGTTTTCAACTGAAGTGATCACATGAGTATTACGTTACACATGGCTTCAGAGAAATGATGTGGAGATGACATGTAATAGGATGACTAAGAAAAGAATAATAAGAAGGAACAAGTAATTAGGAGTCTCGAATGTACAAATAACAAACAAGGGAGCTAAGGAAACCCTACATGTTAACCTTACTATTCTTAAGCAATTGAAATTATTCTTATATAAACTACTCATTTAATCCTTGAGAGCAATAGTGGAGTACCGTTTCCTTATTTGTTGGAACTGTGTGAAATGAGGAAGAATGACTAGATATTTATAGATTCTTAGGCCAATAGCTTTTCTCAAAAGTGTATAAGTTTGCTTAAGAAAGGTTGGACATAGATGAATCAATCCACCAATCTCTATTTTGAGTCCATCAATCCCTGCTCTAAGCCTATCAAGTTAATTTTCTTTAAATCATCCCAAATATAAATTGAACTTCTTGAGCCCTATCACTAAACCAAAGGAGTTAAGCCTAAGTCTATAGTGAGCTAAGCCTAACATTTTAATATGATAAATTCAACCCTTTATGAACATGATTTAGGTTAATTTAGGAGCTTGTAACAATGTAAGAGTAAAATAGTGATAAAACAGGGTTTATGTAACCTTGATTGGCTTAAAATTGATGTTAAAGTATGAAATGCATACTACCCTATGGTTATATGTGTTATCATGATAATTTTTAAGTATTTAAATTAAAATTGACTAATTATGGAGTTTAGGATAATAAAATAAATTAACAAAAAGGTAAAATGGTCAATTACATAGCTTAAAGTTGACTATAAAGTATGGTATAGCTACTAACCATTACCGATTTAATATGTTCATGTGATGATTATTTGAGAATTCGATGGAATTTTAGTTGAAAATGAAATTTTAGTAAATTAGAAGTAAAATCAGAGTAAGAAAAATGGGCATTTTGGTAATTTTTACAATATGGTCAATTTAGTACTCATAATATATTTATAAAGTTCTTGGAATAATGATCGTAACAGTATATATATTACAAAATTTGGATAAGAAATGGAAAAGTTATCACTGTTAAAAGTTAATTAAACTAAAAACTAAAAGTTAAAGTTTAAGCTAGTTATTATAATGAAATACAACCACTTTGGGACTTATGATGCCTAGGTGAACCCAACCAATGTATTTAGGAGCTTAAGATCAAGTGAGTCCCCTTGACCTCGTGTGTGTGTGTGTATCATGGTCATGAAGGTATATGGCGACTCTTGAATTCCTAAGTATCCCCTATAGATCACTGATGTGTTCTATATGGATTGATATGATATTTGAAAGTTAGATGATATAATGATTTATTGAAATGTGATTGTTGTGAGTTTCCTTATGATTATGTTTCTCTCACAGTGGCTACAAGATGTATGACCACTTGCTTGCTATATAAAAGTAACTACGATTCCACTTAAGTGAATTACATGATTTGATGAATTGGTTAATTGATGAATTAAACATGCTAATGCTTAATATGTTGAATTGACTTATGATTATTCATATTTTTTAGATGCCTTTACTAATAGATATGGGTTGTTAACATGGTTGTCAAACTTGTAATTCTACCTTCAGTTGGATTTCAATTTGTTAAGTTCTCTAGTTTAGTTTTGATGATAACAAAAGGAGATTAAAACATTTAATATACTTATTCTTGAGTATAAGAGTTTCGATTTATATAGAAATTGTTTAATGAATTTTTGATACAGACATAAGGTGTTTCAGAAGTTTAACAAAAGGGTTTTCAATAAAAATAAAATAACAAAAGATAGTTCAAAACCTCTAGATACTTCGTAAAAAGTCCTTAATCTTGTTAATAGTTGGACATAAGTTATTTCAGAATCTTCGTTATAAGAAGACATTACAGGATTTTGTTTCAGAAGTTTTAACAGAACCTTTAGAACAATATAAGCAATATGTGACTTTAGTCAGAAGCTATTTTAGAACCTTCAGCAGAAAGAAGTATATGCTTGACAGAAGCATGTTTAGAACTTTTATGTCTAAACACGGATTTTTCCAAATTCAAAGAAAATGATTAAATTTCATGTTTTTATAATTTTTTCAAGGCCTATCTCCACTTATCAAGTATATTTGGGTAACATACTTAATGTGTTTCACTAAAGTAGGATTTATCATCTTGGGGATTTCATCACTTCAAGTTTTTATCAAAAGTTTTATTGAAAATTTATTTGTTTTTCACTTTAATTTTGACCGCTGGTTCATTGGTATGTTGCAAAGACGTTTTCTAGAAATTCGTCATAATTTATTCTTGGATATATGCTTAAAAACGATAAGGTTAATTTGTTACAAAGATAAGGATATATCTACAATGAAGATATGGTTGTTATGAGAAGATAAAGCTCCACAACATGAGGGATATTATGAAATCTTTAGAAGTTTATCCAGAAAAATCTTAATAAATTTATCTTTCAAGCTTATCTAGTTTTTAGATTTCAAATCCAAGAAAAGATCTCTACAACAAGAAGATACACATCATAGGATAGATTTCTATTGAAAATTATCCAGATTTTAAATTCAAATATTTAAGACGAAATCTCAATCATTTCTATAAAAAGGGTTATTCGAAATTCAAATTGTTGTTATGTTTTTTCTTGATAGCTGACCATTAAAAGAGAAAGAAACTTCAAGAGTTTAAAATCATCAATCAAGAACACAAGCAAAAAAAAAAATCTTCATCTTGCTATCCTTCAAAAGGCGCACAAAAGAGTTCTCATTTAACTGTTATTGAACTTAATGTAGGGCTGGAAAAGAGGACGTATATGCAAGGCGAAACCTCTATACATCACTGAGCCTGGTTTTCTCTCTCTCTCTCTCTTTTATTTAATTGCATGCTTATTATTTATTTGTTGCTCACATCATTAGAATTTCCATTCAATAGTGTTTTTACAAATTTGCGAAAATTTGAAATTTTCAATAATTAATCAATTCACCCCCTTTCTTGATTAATTTAACAGGACTAATAATTGGTATCAGAGCAAGACTCTCTTAACAAATTGAGTGATCTAAATGGCTTAGAACAATGTTGCAATTAATAGTGCACCTTTCTTTGATGATTCAAAAATTTCATACTAGAAAATGTGCATGGAAACTTATATCAAGGCTAATGACTATGACTCATGGCAGGTTATTTCCATAGGAGATAGAACAATCAATTTGGATGGATATTCAATTCTATCAAACTTAGAGAAGAAAACCATTGAGAAAAATAATAAAGTAAAAAATCTATTGTTGACCACCATTGCTGTGACAGAGTTCTATCTGATATCCTCTTATGTAAATGTAAAGGAGATATGGGATACTCTATGTGACACATATGAGGGGACAAACACAATTAAAGAAACTAAGATAAATGCTTTAGTTCAATAGTATGAATTATTTAAATTTAAATCTAATGAAGCTGTTAGAGATGCTTTTAAACAATTCACAACAATCACCAATGAGCTTACATCACTAGGGAAGAGATTTCTTGATTCAGATCTTGTGAGAAAAATGTTGAGGATACTACCACTATCTTGGGATGCAAAGAAAATAGCTATAGAAGAAGCTCAAGACCTCAACATGCTCTCTCTTAATCAACTAAAGGAAAATGATAGGAGTCAAAATCCTACAGGACCTATCACTAGGCAAGAGCTAAAGAGTT